>JAJSOF020000035.1:6352303-6397303 GCA_025594305.2 Periplaneta americana
ATGTAAAGATTGATACTATTAATTTATCTGTTAGAAAAATTAGTTGTCGCATGTCATCGTAGTTTAGAGGAGAAAGTTCACTGCGTCCTTTGACCAGAGTTTGTACACCACTGTTTCTGCAACACTTGTTGTTCAAATTGTCGTTTCTCTGCAGACGCTGGCAGGGGGACAAAAACTTTCCACTGCGCTTCGTGATGTTTCAGGATCATTTTTTTGGTTTGGACACAATTTTTAACTCAATACAGGCTCCTAAACCAGATTCAAGCTTTCTTCTTATATACTCAGATATTTTAAACTGGCTTCAAGGGTCGGAACGCTAAGTTAACAAATATAGACTACTAAATAATAAATTACATTTTGTAAACGAGATAGCTCATGGGATTGAAGACCCTCTTTTGAGTAGGTTATTTTACGACACTTTATCAACAGCTTAGGTTATTTAGCGTCTGAATGAAATGAAGGTGATAATGCCGGTGAAATGAGTCTGGGGTCCAGCACCGATAGTTACCAGCATTTTCTCACATTGGGTTGAGGGAAAACCGCGGAAAAACCTCAACCAGGTAACTAGCCCCGACCGAGAATCGAACCCGGGCTACCTGGTTTCGCGGCCAGACGCACTAACCGTTACTCCACAGGTGCGAACTTGAAGTCCTCCGACCTGAGCTAGTTAAGATATTTTCCATATATTTATCACCATTCTATGATCTTTAATTGATTATATTACGACACTTTATCAACTGCTATGGTTATCTAGCGTCTAAGATGAAAGTGATAATTTCGGGCGAAATGAGTTCAGGTTCCAACGCCGTGAGTTATCCAGTAATTACTCTGAATGGGTTGAACTCAGGAAAAAACCTCAACTATGTAACTTGTCCGAACCAGGATTTGAACCTGGCAGCCATCTTATTAACCCTGAGTAAGTCAGAAAGAATCTTTGCTTACATTTCTGTATTGTAGGGAGCTTGAACAATTTGATATTAATGCATGGATTTGTCTTAAAACCAGTTTCTTCGCAACATACTTCATAAAATTAGTTCGTGTTTGAACTCCGGCCCTCTTGGATGACAGGTCATCAAAATAAGTTTGAGATGTATGGTGATATCATAAGAATAACCCTTAAATTTGCAAAACTTCATTTCTCACAATAGTTTATTAAACCGTGTCGGACTGTAAAAAAACAACTGTCGCAATGTCCATATTTTTATATGTTGTGTAATATTATAGTATTGTGAAAAATTTAAATTTCCTACCAATACTTTTTCTATTGTTCTATAAACATTATAGCATATAACCTATTAACCTGTTGTATCCTATAGGATACATTGCCAATTTAAGAGTTAAGAGAAAATATGAAACTCACACAATTACATTTAGCGTTCATGTTAAATTACAAGTTTATTTCCTCACATTGGACATGAGCTAACAAGCCTCTTGGTTCGGCTCCCAGCTCTCCTTAAAAGCTCGAGCCGAGCTTTCTTCAGCGGCCCCGTTCTTTTCGAGCTTTATGTTTAGCAAATTGCCTTGCGGTAGGCGTTACCCTCGAGAGTGACTTCCGATACACTAACTAACCTAGCCTGGCAGTGAAACAAAGAAACATAAATTACAACCTTAAATTGCACGGAAATATGTACCTTTATTTATACTTACTTACTTACTGGCTTTTAAGGAACCCGGAGGTTCATTGCCGCCCTCACATAAGCCCGCCATTGGTCCCTATCCTGAGCAAGATTAATCCAGTCTCTATCATCATATCCCACCTCCCTCAAATCCATTTTAATATTATCTTCCCATCTACGTCTCGGCCTCCCTAAAGGCCTTTTTCCCTCCGGCCTCCCAATTAACACTCTATATGCAATTCTAGATTCGCCCATACATGCTACATGCCCTGCCCATCTCAAACCTCTGGATTTAATGTTCCTAATTATGTCAGGTGAAGAATACAATGCATGCAATTCTGTGTTGTGTAACTTTCTCCATTCTCCTGTAACTTCATCCCCGTTAGCCCCAAATATTTCTCAAACACCCTTAACCTATGTTCCTCTCTCAAAGTGAGTCCAAGTTTCACAACCATACAGAACAACCGGTAATGTAACTGTTTTATAAATTCTAACTTTCAGATTTTTCGATAGTAGACTGGATGATAAAAGTTTCTCAACCGAATAATAACAGGCATTTCCCATATTTATTCTGTGTTTATTTTCCTCCCGAATATAATTTATATTTGTTACTGTTGCTCCCAGATATTTGAACTTCTTCACCTCTTCAAAAGATAAATTTCCAATTTTTATATTTCTATTTCGTACAATATTCCCGTCACGAGACATAATCATATACTTTGTCTTTTCGGGATTTACTTCTAAACCTATCTCTTTACTTGCTTCTACTAAAATTCACATGTTTTCCCTAATCGTTTGTGGATTTTCTCCTAACATATTCACGTCATCCGCATAGACAAGAAGCTGATGTAACCCGTTCAATTCCAAACCCTGCCTGTTATCCTGAACTTTCCTAATGGCATACTCTAGAGCAAAGTTAAAAAGTAAAGTTGATAGTGCATCTCCTTGCTTTAGCCCGCAGTGAATTGGAAACGCATCTGACAGAAACTGACCTATACGAACTCTGCTGTACGTTTCACAGAGACACATTTTAATTAATCGAACTAGTTTCTTGGGAATACCAAATTCAATAAGAATGTCATATAAAACTTCTCTCTTAACCGAGTCATACGCCTTTTTTGAAATCTATGAATAACTGATGTACTGTACCCTTATACTCCCATTTTTTCTAAATTATCTGTCGAATACAAAATATCTGGTCAATAGTTGATCTATTACGCCTAAAACCACACTGATGATCCCCAATAATTTCATCTACATATGGAGTTAATCTTCTCAAAACAATATTGGACAAAATTTTGTACGCCGTCAACAAAACTGATATTCCTCGAAAGTTACTACAGTTAGTCTTGTTCCCCTTCTTAATTTTTTCTAATTGCAATATTTAACTATTTATTTAACTAGCTAGTGAGTACAAATTAAAATTATAAAACAAAAATGTTTCTAGCCACTACCGTAAGAGCCAGGCTCGTGTAGGTGTGGTCTTAGCCATTAACATAAAATAAAATTTACAAGGACAGTTTACTAAATACAGTAAGTAACTTAATTCAAACCAATAAATAACACGCTAGAGCAAAAAAAAGAAGAAGAAAGAGTAAAAGAGAGAAAAAAACACATTTAATATAAATTGACAATCCGACAGAAGCCAGTGATATTCAATAAAAACATGAATATAGTCGACAGAAATAAAAGGTAAAAAAATACTTTGGTTAATATTATACATCATGAATAATTTTATAAATTTCTTTTTTAAAAGCTTCAATTTTAAAATATTTCAAATTTGGAAAATGGTTTGTAATTTTATTATAAAGTCTTGGGCCGAAACTAGCACCATGTTCAAGAGCTGCACTTGTATGACATTTAGGCTCAATTAATGGGAAAGTAGACTTTTGTCTTCTAGTACGATATTCATGTCGATTAGATTTATGTTTTATTTGATTTCTGTGGTAGTAATTTAGTAAACCATATTTATAAACTTCTTCAATAGTTAGCCTACTTTAAAATTTGTATAAATTAAATTTTTGGGTAATCCATATTTTTGGTCAGACAAATTTTTATTAATCTTCTGTGTAATAAAATTAATGGATTAAGTACAGATGATGCTACTCCACCCCAATTTATTATACCATATTCTATTAATGATTATACTAAAGCTAAAAATATTATTCTCAATGCCTCCTTAGTGATAAAATTTCGAAGTATTATAAATTTATAAATTGTCTTTCTTATACTTGTGCACATAAAATCAATTTGTAAATGCTGACCTATAACAATTCGTAAATATTTAACTTGTGTGGAAGGTGTCAGATGTGGGCAATTTCATTGTGGAAAACGTTGACGGTACATCTTCTTGCCTCACTTGAATTACGACGACTTCCTTCAGAAATTATAACATTGATATTCTTGAACTGTGAATGACATTGTAAGTTGTTTATCGAATACCTGGTACCGAACTCTCATTCGCTCGACAGTAGAGCTATGGACAGAGAGAACTCAGCTGACTCGTACGTACGTCTGTGCAGAGTACTGCCTGGTGAACGTTGCCACGTCTCTCACGCCAGAATATTAACAAATTTAAGCACGCATTTTTATTTAATTTCACGAAAACATAATAGAACGCACAAATATGTATTTAAATTAATATTAACTCTCTGCTAGATATGCCTCTGCACATCTCTGGGCATTGTGCCATTGTCATACATATATGACGCAGTGCATGAGGGTTGGCCAATAGAGGGAATTCAAGAGTTGGAACTTAAAAAACTGAGAGGATTCAATCCGACATCGGGATGGGAATCCGGTGTGGCTTGGTGGATAGAGCGTCAGCACGTAGAGCTGAAAATCCGGGTTCATATCCCGGTGACGGAGAGAATTTTTGTCTGTTCCACTCGTCTTTCATCATATGATGACGCAGAATTTCTGCACGGAAATATCATAATATGTACTTCGGTACATCGTAATAATACAAAATACCGCATGTCTGAATCTCATACTGGTAATATTATGATGAATCAAAATATACAGGGTGTTTAAAAAATACGGGGCATAATTTCAGGTATGTATTTCCCACATGTAGACAATCAAAATAGTTCATTACAACATGTGTCCGGAAATGCTTTATTTCCGAGTTATGGCCTTCACAACATGGCCTTCACAAATTTCCACAATCAGCATGTATGGGCGTACGAAAACCCACGTGCAACTGTTCCATCTCATCACCAGGTGCGGTTCTCCCTCAACATGTGGGCCGGTATCATTGGTGATCGATTAGTTGGACCCCATGTACTTGTAAACAGACTTACGGGACAGGCGTACACAAACTTCCTGGAAAACACCATACCTCATGTTTTAGAAGACACTCCACTGATCAATCGTCAACACATTCACTTCTTGCATGATGGCGCTCCTGCACACTTCAGTTGTACGGCTCGCCGGTACTTGGATCGAAGGTTTCCTGATCGATGGATAGGTAGAGGTGGCCCAATTGCTTGGCCTCCACGCTCACCTGATCTGAGCCCTCGCGATTTCTACTTGTGGGGCCATTTAAAATCATTGGTTTATTCGTCTCCGGTGCCTGATTTGGAATCCCTTCGGAATCGAATTGTGGCATGTTCTGAGGACATACGCAATACTCCTGGAGTTTGGGATCGTGTTCGCAGGTCAATGAGACATCGATGTGAGGTCTGTATTCAAGCAGGAGGTGGACATTTTGAACATCTTCTGTAATGACAACGACCTTCGGAAAGAAAACGTTCCGGTGAATTTCAATGTTGTGAAGGCCATAACTCGGAAATGAAGCATTTCCGGACACATGTTATAATGAACTATTTTGATTGTTTACATGTGGGAAATACATACCTGAAATTATGCCCCGTATTTTTCAAACACCTGTATAAACTACTCGTCAATACACAAAATGTACGTAAGATGGCTGACTAACGGTGGAATAAATATTATTGTATTGTATTGTATTTATTAACATTCCATGGTATTCATACATTGCTTCATAGCTAGAATATGGAACAAGTCAAAAAACTTAATACTATTATAAAATCTTAATTTATAGTCACAGTCTAGATGAAATATATACAGACGAGATTTACAATATAGTCTACTAGTACAACACAAAGTTTTAGTATCAATTTCATGAAGTGTTATTGAATGTCATGAATTCACCTACAGAATAGAAGGCGTGAGAAATTAGGTACTTCTTTAATTTGGCCCTAAATAATCTTATGTTTTGAGTTTCATTTTTTATATAGATAGGGAGGCTATTAAAAATTTTTACTGCCATATAACGCACTCCTTTTTGATAGCACAATAGACTTGCCGATGGAGTATGAAAGTCATTCTTTTTACGTGTATTTATGCTATGAACTGTTGAATTAGATACAAAGTTTTCACGATTACATACGAGGAAGACTATTAATGAAAAGTTATACTGACAAGCCATGGGCATTATTTGTAGTTTTTTGAAAATAGTCCTACACGATTCTCTAGATTTGGCACCTACTATTATTCTAATTACTCTTTTTTGTGATAGAAATATACTGTTACTATCTGTGGAATTTCCCCAGAATATTATTCCAAAACTCATTATCGAGTGGAAGTATGCAAAGTATATTGTTTTTAAGGTATTGATATTTACTATCTTTTGCATAGATCTAATAGCAAAACCAGCTGAATTTAGTTTGGGGGTAATTTCTTTAATATGATTTTTCCAATTTAACACATTATCGATTTTTAAGCCAAGAAATTTGGTTGTTGTTGTTTCTAATAGGGATCTATTGTTAATTATTGCGCTAGAAATTTGCGACGTTGAATTTGGAAAGGATTTGAATTGAATTATGTTAGTTTTGTTACAATTTAATGCCAATTTATTGTCTGAGAACCAGTCAGATTTTTTAAAGAGAATTTCCTCTGTTGAAGATTGGAATATGTTGGAGTTATTAGCTGTAATTACTATACTTGTGTCATCTGCAAATAATATGGGATGACCTACATCTTTTATTAGGGGGGCAAGATCATTTATAAACACTAGAAAAAGTATGGGACTTAATATTGATTCTTGAGGAATTCCATTAGTAATAATTCCCCATGTCGATGCAGATTTCATAGTTGTATTGCTGAAACAAATAAATATTATTATAGGAGTCAAATCAGATCTCTAAGTTAGTGAATCCTTTAACGGGTCAATAACATTAAAGATGTTTCTAGAAACGCGTCTTTCGAACTTATTGGTCCGTTAGCGGCTAACGAAGGAATAAATGCGTTCTTGCAATCCGCCATTAGAATATCTCTTGATGTAGGCGCTTTGTCGATCTCAGCTCCTTTACTGGAAGTAGTCAGATTTCCGATTCGAAATCACACATAAAATTTCCATCTCCTAGTCATATATGGGCTATTCCATATGAAATGGATCAGTAAAAAGCCTCGCATTTTTTTATACTCTAATTTTTTTTCCTACTTATACAAGAGGCTGAGGGGAGTGCATTTTCAAAAATATACTATCGAAAGTCAAACGGTTTTCCGTATTATTGAGCGACAAATTTAGCGTATTTTATAAAAACAAGCCTCTTTCAGCGCTCAGAACTCTGGAACCATTTACTTCAGAACATTGAACGAGAGCTTATTTTGAAGCTGACATTTGGTAGCTTATGGTAAGAAGTAATCCTTATTTTTATTGTACACAGAGAGACAGATAATCTGATTTTACTTGCTTTTAGGCTTTTTGGCCATTTGTAAAAATGTAAAAAAATATTGAGAAAAAGCATTGCATTATTAAGAGGGATTCGGCATTGTTTGCTTAGTGGCTCGGCAAAAAGTTTCGAGGGTATTGAATAAATTATTTTCATACACTTGAACTTGAACGGCGCAGTACCGCACGCACTGGCCGAGAGCTGAAGATAAGCAGGCATTGGGCGTCATTTTACTCCTGTGTTTATGAAAACTTGTGATAAAGCTAGCCCAGCCATGACTGCTAGACGGCACATCACGTGTTTGTCTCCTGGCCTTGCTTGTCTCGACTACCTACAGTCAGCCGGTTAGTTCACGTGCGTACTATTTATTTTCTTTATTTGATATTTTCAATACTTTCTTATCAACGTACCACAAGTAAAAAATATGTGCTTATTTGTACTTTCAATACGGAATCTAACCATATATTTTAAAAATATTTTTTCATGGCCAAAGGCGTCTTAATGAAGAAAAATCTAAATTTCTCCATTTACATAAAAAGTAAGAAAAACTGTTTACATGTCAATATAAACTTTAACTTCTCAGCATCAAAATAAATCATGATTTTGATCATTGGGTGAAAGGGTTTCGGAGCCACAACAGTTTAAATTTGCTAATTTTATGAAAATACGATAAATTTAAATTTTTTAATTTAAACACTATGATCGGGACATCGGGATGGGAATCCGGTGTGGCTTAGTGGATAGAGCGTCAGCACGTAGAGCTGAAAATCCGGGTTCATATCCCGGTGACGGAGAGAATTTTTGTCTGTTCCACTCGTCTTTCATCATATGATGACGCAGAATTTCTGCACGGAAATATCATAATATGTACTTCGGTACATCGTAATAATACAAAATACCGCATGTCTGAATCTCATACTGGTAATATTATGATGAATCAAAATATACAGGGTGTTTAAAAATACAGGGCATAATTTCAGGTATGTATTTCCACATGTAGACAATCAAAATAGTTCATTACAACATGTGTCCGGAAATGCTTTATTTCCGAGTTATGGCCTTCACAACATGGCCTTCACAAATTTCCACAATCAGCATGTATGGGCGTACGAAAACCCACGTGCAACTGTTCCATCTCATCACCAGGTGCGGTTCTCCCTCAACATGTGGGCCGGTATCATTGGTGATCGATTAGTTGGACCCCATGTACTTGTAAACAGACTTACGGGACAGGCGTACACAAACTTCCTGGAAAACACCATACCTCATGTTTTAGAAGACACTCCACTGATCAATCGTCAACACATTCACTTCTTGCATGATGGCGCTCCTGCACACTTCAGTTGTACGGCTCGCCGGTACTTGGATCGAAGGTTTCCTGATCGATGGATAGGTAGAGGTGGCCCAATTGCTTGGCCTCCACGCTCACCTGATCTGAGCCCTCGCGATTTCTACTTGTGGGGCCATTTAAAATCATTGGTTTATTCGTCTCCGGTGCCTGATTTGGAATCCCTTCGGAATCGAATTGTGGCATGTTCTGAGGACATACGCAATACTCCTGGAGTTTGGGATCGTGTTCGCAGGTCAATGAGACATCGATGTGAGGTCTGTATTCAAGCAGGAGGTGGACATTTTGAACATCTTCTGTAATGACAACGACCTTCGGAAAGAAAAACGTTCCGGTGAATTTCAATGTTGTGAAGGCCATAACTCGGAAATGAAGCATTTCCGGACACATGTTATAATGAACTATTTTGATTGTTTACATGTGGGAAATACATACCTGAAATTATGCCCCGTATTTTTCAAACACCCTGTATAAACTACTCGTCAATACACAAAATGTACGTAAGATGGCTGACTAACGGTGGAATAAATATTATTGTATTGTATTGTATTTATTAACATTCCATGGTATTCATACATTGCTTTACAGCTAGAATATGGAACAAGTAAAAAAACTTAATACTATAATAAAGTCTTAATTTATAGTCACAGTCTAGATGAAATATATACAGACGAGATTTACAATATAGTCTACTAGTACAACACAAAGTTTTAGTATCAATTTCATGAAGTGTTATTGAATGTCATGAATTCACCTACAGAATAGAAGGCGTGAGAAATTAGGTACTTCTTTAATTTGGCCCTAAATAATCTTATGTTTTGAGTTTCATTTTTATATAGATAGGAGGCTATTAAAAATTTTTACTGCCATATAACGCACTCCTTTTTGATAGCACAATAGACTTGCCGATGGAGTATGAAAGTCATTCTTTTACGTGTATTTATGCTATGAACTGTTGAATTAGATACAAAGTTTTCACGATTACATACGAGGAAGACTATTAATGAAAAGTTATACTGACAAGCCATGGGCATTATTTGTAGTTTTTTGAAAATAGTCCTACACGATTCTCTAGATTTGGCACCTACTATTATTCTAATTACTCTTTTTGTGATAGAAATATAACTGTTACTATCTGTGGAATTTCCCAGAATATTATTCCAAAACTCATTATCGAGTGGAAGTATGCAAAGTATATTGTTTTTAAGGTATTGATATTTACTATCTTTTGCATAGATCTAATAGCAAAACCAGCTGAATTTAGTTTGGGGGTAATTTCTTTAATATGATTTTTCCAATTTAACACATTATCGATTTTTAAGCCAAGAAATTTGGTTGTTGTTGTTTCTAATAGGGATCTATTGTTAATTATTGCGCTAGAAATTTGCGACGTTGAATTTGGAAAGGATTTAAATTGAATTATGTTAGTTTTGTTACAATTTAATGCCAATTTATTGTCTGAGAACCAGTCAGATTTTTAAAGAGAATTTCCTCTGTTGAAGATTGGAATATGTTGGAGTTATTAGCTGTAATTACTATACTTGTGTCATCTGCAAATAATATGGGATGACCTACATCTTTTATTAGGGGCAAGATCATTTATAAACACTAGAAAAAGTATGGGACTTAATATTGATTCTTGAGGAATTCCATTATTAATAATTCCCCATGTCGATGCAGATTTCATACTTGTATTGATGAAACAAATAAATATTATTATAGGAGTCAAATCAGATCTCTAAGTTAGTGAATCCTTTAACGGGTCAATAACATTAAAGATGTTTCTAGAAACGCGTCTTTCGAACTTATTGGTCCGTTAGCGGCTAACGAAGGAATAAATGCGTTCTTGCAATCCGCCATTAGAATATCTCTTGATGTAGGCGCTTTGTCGATCTCAGCTCCTTTACTGGAAGTAGTCAGATTTCCGATTCGAAATCACACATAAAATTTCCATCTCCTAGTCATATATGGGCTATTCCATATGAAATGGATCAGTAAAAAGCCTCGCATTTTTTTATACTCTAATTTTTTTTCCTACTTATACAAGAAGCTGAGGGGAGTGCATTTTCAAAAATATACTATCGAAAGTCAAACGGTTTTCCGTATTATTGAGCGACAAATTTAGCGTATTTTATAAAAACAAGCCTCTTTCAGCGCTCAGAACTCTGGAACCATTTACTGCAGAACATTGAACGAGAGCTTATTTTGAAGCTGACATTTGGTAGCTTATGGTAAGAAGTAATCCTTATTTTTATTGTACACAGAGAGACAGATAATCTGATTTTACTTGCTTTTAGGCTTTTTGGCCATTTGTAAAAATGTAAAAAAATATTGAGAAAAAAAAATCTTGCATTATTAAGAGGGATTCGGCATTGTTTGCTTAGTGGCTCGGCAAAAAGTTTCGAGGGTATTGAATAAATTATTTTCATACACTTGAACTTGAACGGCGCAGTACCGCACGCACTGGCCGAGAGCTGAAGATAAGCAAGCATTGGGCGTCATTTTACTCCTGTGTTTATGAAAACCTGTGATAAAGCTAGCCATGACTGCTAGACGACACATCACGTGTTTGTCTCCTGGCCTTGCTTGTCTCGGCTAGCTCCCGTCTCACAGTCAGCTGGTTAGTTCACGCGCGTACTATTTATTTTCTTTATTTGATATTTTCAATACTTTCTTATCAACGTACCACAAGTAAAAAATATGTGTTTATTTGTACTTTCAATACGGAATCTAACCATATATTTTAAAAATATTTTTTCGTGGCCAAAGGCGTCTTAATGAAGAAAAATCTAAATTTCTCCATTTACATAAAAAGTAAGAAAAACTGTTTACATGTTAATATAAACTTTAACTTCTCAGCATCAAAATAAATCATGATTTTGATCATTGGGTGAAAGGGTTTCGGAGCCACAACAGTTTAAATTTGCTGATTTTATGAAAATACGATAAATTTAAATATTATTAATTTAAACACTACGAAGTTCTGATGCCTCAAACTTTGCACAAAGCATTGTATCACAGTTGTCTACGGACAGAAAAAGTTTCATTATATTTAAAAATTGCAAGGTCAATTTTCTCTATATTTCGTAGCCCTTACGTAAGTCAAAATGCAAGAGTAATACAGACACAACGGAAATGACGTGAAACAAGTGGGACGATGTGGTCAAGGAGGCGAGCATCTCGCGTGCAGATGGCGCGCGTCTCCATAGTCAATATTGAGGGCAAGTGGGACGGGGGAGTCAGTCCATTGATCTCCTGCAGCGAGCCGCGTGAATTGCCGAGCAGATTTCCCTCTCGTATCGGAGCGCGACAGTGTATTGTTCCGTGATGCGAAGACTCCGTGGAAAGGAAGATTACATCGTAATTAACGAAGCCAGTAAACTTTCTTTATACAAGAGAAGCTGTTAACACCGTGTCGATAATCTCGTTAAAATTAACACGCGGAACAATACTGCACTGAAAAATGTTAATATAAACTGTGAGCTATAAGTTACATTTTTTTAAAAGAATTCATTCATTTATTCACTCATTCATTCATTTATTCATTCATTCATTCATTTGTTCATTCATTTATTCACTCATTCATTCATTTGTTCACTCACTCATTCATTCATTCATTTGTTCATTCATTTATTCACTCATTCATTCATTTATTCACTCATTCATTCATTTATTCATTCATTCACTCATTCATTCATTCATTCATTCACTCATTCATTCACTCATTCATTTATTCATTCATTCATTTATTCATTCATTCACTCATTCATTCATTCATTTATTCATTCATTCACTCATTCATTCATTCATTCACTCATTCATTCATTTATTCATTCATTCACTCATTCATTCATTTATTTATTCATTCATTCATTCATTCATTCATTCATTTATTCATTCATTCACTCATTCATTCATTTATTCATTCATTCATTTATTCATTCATTCACTCATTCATTCATTTATTCATTCATTCACTCATTCATTCATTCATTTATTCAGTCATTCATTCACTCATTCATTTATTCATTCATTCACTCATTCATTCGTTTATTCAGTCATTCATTCACTCATTCATTTATTCATTCATTCACTCATTCATTCACTCATTCATTTATTCATTCACTCATTCACTCATTCATTCATTCATTCACTCATTCATTCAGTCATTCATTCACTCATTCGTCCATTTATTCACTCACTCACTCATTCATTCACTCATTCATTTATTCATTCATTCATTCATTCATTCATTTATTCATTCATTCATTCATTTATTCATTCACTTATTCATTAATTTATTCATTCACTCATTCATTTATTCATTCATTCACTCATTCATTTATTCATTTATTCATTCACTCATTCATTAATGTATTCATTCACTCATTCATTCATTCATTCATTCAGTGTTCTGCCCAAGGACAAGTCTTTCACTCCAAACTTAGCTTTCTCTAATCTCCTTTGATACATTCATCTGCAGCTGTTGAATGGAACTGGGTTGATTGGCATTACAGTGGAAGGGGGGATGCAGTTGTGCAAACCTCATAGCTATAACTGTCTCCATTCAGCAGTTCCAGATGAACCGATTAATAACAAAACTTCCTCTTTTTTTTTCAACTTCAAACCTTATAAACTGCAAGGATATTCACAAAGAAAATCTTTTTACAAATATTTGATCTTTATTAATTTAAATAAGTAATATTATATCCTACATCATCCAGCAACAGTTGAGAGTCGTGCATCAATTAGTTACTCATTCATTTTCAATTTTTATACTAAAAATGTAAGATTTTTTATTTTGTTTGAAAAATGTATAAATTCTGTATAAGAACTAACAGTCATTTCGTCCACACCTGTGGAGTAACGGTCAACGCGTCTGGCCGCGAAACCAGGTGGCCCGGGTTCGATTCCCGGTCGGGGCAAGTTACCTGGTTGAGGTTTTTTCCGGGGTTTTCCCTCAACCCAATATGAGAAAATGCTGGGTAACTTTCGGTGCTGGAACCCGGACTCATTTCACCGGCATTATCACCTTCGTCTCATTCAGACGCTAAATAACCTAAGATGTTGATAAAGCGTCGTAAAATAAAACAGTCATTTCATTAGAGCCCGAATGTTAGGTATTTATAACAGTTAAAATAGGCAGGCAAAAAGCCAATAAAAACGTGAAAAAGCACAGTAATCTTTGAGAAAGACATAGATTTTAAAAAGGCATAATGTATTTCAGCAATAAATTTAAATTATATCAACATATTTGCTTCGTAGTTGACACATGTTGACTTATGAAATACTTTTTTTTTCGTGATTAACTGCCTTTTCACAAACCTTACATAACAAAACTGTTCCATCGGTTGAAAACATATGGGCACCAAATTCATTAACGTAGTGGAAGAGAAGGCCTTATGGCCTTATCTCTGCCAGCGAAAATAAAACATTATTATTATTATTATTATTATTATTATTATTATTATTATTATTATTATTATTAACGTAAGCATGAAGTTTACTTTTCAATACTTCACTGAATTTAGGAATTCTAGCTAACCGATCTTATACCTTCTGTCACCCGACAATAACTGAATGTTCCTTACTCAAATTTCTTTCTCCTACAATAATAAACACGTGTAGCACAAAATTGTAACAGTAAGATTTGAAAATATGAAATCAAACAATTGAAAATGCTACGTGACAACTTCTATGACAACGAGCTTAATATTTAAAATTATAAAGCTGATTGTTGGTATCGTGAATACATGACAATATTATATTTGTAACTGTGGATTGTCGATCATTATTCATATTACACCTATAGTATTAAAGCATTATTATTAGGAGATTAAGCACGGAAATAAATTACTTTTATTTACTACTAGCCGTACCCGTGAGCTCCGCTGCACCCGTTAGAAATAAATATAAAGTAATTACATAATTAAAATAGGACATTTGATCCAGGGAACATTAGTGTTTGATAGAAGGATAAATCGTTTAATATGTTGCTTAATATAATTAAAATGCGATCATTTTGGTCCAGAGAGCACTCATTTGTTGCAATGAAAATTTCTTTAACATGTTTCTTATTTGTTATTACATGCAACCAAAGTTTAATGAAGATTGACATATCATTTAGTTTTAATGTGTAAACTTTATATTACTTGCTATATGTTTCCATTGAATTATGGTAATAACTTAATTTTAATCATTGTTTTCTACGTCTTCAGTAACACTATGGTTCTGAACCCTTCAAATAACTTAAATAGTGATACAGCATAAACAGTGATATGTAATTATATTTCTTTCTTTCGAAAATTTAAGAATTCACGATCTCCTATGTACCATTGCCATGGAATAAATAAATGTGTTTTTTCTTCCTACTCAAAAATTTTATATTTTGCACATAGGAGTTATTGTAGGAACAACAACGCTACAATCTGAGGCGGCGGTGAAAATGTATTGTATTGTTATTTTAAAAGTCTTGTATATCCTTAAATATCAGTCCTATCAAAATTTTTCATAGAATAAAGCTTATCGAAAATCATTTTAAAGAAACTTTTCTTATGTAACATTTTTTACAGAAATCAATAATAAGCGACATATTTCGATTTTTTAATTCAGGTCCCCTTATAAACCCCCTTTTAATTAAAGTATTTTGAATGCCATATAGCCTAAAATCTAAGTTACAACGAACTTAATTTATATTACAATTTTCATATAAATCTGTTCAGCCATTATAGCGTGAAAAGGAAACAAACATGCAGACAGACATACAAACAAAAATTTCAAAAAAGAGATTTTCGGTTTCAGGGTGGTTAATTATATATGTTAGGACCAATTATTTCTGGAAAATCGAAAATTACCAGAAAAATTTCGGCTACAGATTTATTATTAGTATAGATTGTTGGTAAAGTTAGTCATTGTTTCAAAAATTTAAATTTCATACACATTACATTACAATTAATTAGAAAATTGTCAATAAACAAGAAATATTGCTTTAAAATGACAAAAAAGGCATTTGTCATTAAGAAACACCTTAAATAGGCAAAATAAAAATGGGCCCTGTCACTTTGAATTACTGCAAATCACATTTATATCTATGCAAATAATGATTTACTTCCACCCAGTAAAATGGCATTTCGCCAAACATCCGGGGTCATATAAATATCAAAATTGCACTAAAACATTAGTCTTTCCTATTCTTAATCAACAGTTACAGCTAGCGCCAACGTTTTTGGCGTATGTCCTACAGTATAATGCCCAGCTTGTAAGTATGTTGCTAGTACAGCTCAGAATGGTACCACTTCTTATACACGTCAGATCAGCCATTTGCCAAACACAGTTGTCACACTCACTGCGGCAAAGGTAAAACGTTCCCATTACTTATTTCACACGCCAAAAACGGTGACGCGGACTGTAAAAACATTGTTAGTTTCTCTACTAATTTAAGGCCAGGGTAACATTTTATAAGAATCAAAAGGTGTCCCTGAACATTCTGACAACACTGTATTAGAACATAAAATGGTTATTCATAAGAAAATTTACATGTGTGGTTTTCACGTATTACTGATACCATTTAAATGGTTTCGTGACCTAACCGTTGGATGGTGGAAAAGGATTTATAGAATTTATAAAAAGCATTGGTGATAATTCAGCAGCTATCACTCACTATTAATCAGATGATATAGACCGTCTTCAAACTACAGAATACCCACATGTGTGCTTTGCAACTTCAGATGTACCGTAGAAGAGGGTAAAGTCGATCAAAATTTTGCAATTTTTTTATGATAATGAGCTTATGCAATGGAGGGAAGTTCGTCAGAAAATAGCATTTTGTCGTCATATCCTTCACTTATGATGGCATGTTACAAGAAGTGAATTATAATCTATCAAAGACTGATTTTTTTTATTTGACTTGTGATCGAAGTTACCTGCTTAAGTAGGGTAAAGTCGATCACCATTGAATTTTTTAGTTTAAGATCGATTTTAAAATATTGCGGAGTAAAGTCGATCACTGTTTATGTTTTTAAAAAACAAATTAAGTGTATTAGATATATTTAATTGTTATAAGGGGTGTAAAAAACAATAACAATCTACAATATATGCCTCTAGGATTATATAGTGTATCTTTTGTTACTGTGATCATACAATTCGATACAATTAGGCCTATAGACCTCCACTGTGACTATGATTGCCAACTTATAAAACATAAAAACATATTTTAATACTTCACATACCAAAAAACAAAGATTTAAGAATTCAAAATTTACATTGAAATACCACACTTCAATTATAATCCAAAATGCTATTCAACATTGCTTGGGTTTATGTCAGATGTTATTTCAAATCTTCCCTCCTAATGTCACTTTAGAAATTACGTTGTTCCCATAGTCAGGCACAGAGGGATATACAAAATATGTTCCTTTGGCAGTGCTTCTCTTACGCAAGAAATTCACCGTAATTTCGTCTTCCTCTTTCCCCACTATCTCATCAATATAAGCTATACTATGACACTTTTCTGTTAATAAGTGTTCGTTGGAAGTTTCTGTGAATAATTTATTCTTCCTGCTGGTCCTATCTGCTTCGAGAGGTCGATGGCATGATCGACTTAACCCTACAAAGGCACAAGTTTTCTTAAAATAATAAGTTTCAATACTAACATTTACGAAAAGTACTTACATCTACTTCCTGTCTCCTTTCACTGATGACGATAATTTAGAGTTTGTAAGACTTTGTTTTCGTTTAAGAGAAAAAGTTGAGAATAACAATTTTCACTTCAACGGTAATTACACAGTGTTCCCATTGTTGGCATTCGCAGGCTTTTTGTTGTCCCTCTCGCTTACATTTGCAATGTCAGGCAATGAAGTCAGCATAACAAAATTTTAACAAGTAACTGAGAAAATAACGTGAATATATCAGGAGAAAATACAGAAACGATTAGGGAAAACAGGGAAATTTTACTTGAAGCAAGTAAAGAGATAGGTTTGGAAGTAAATCCCGAAAAGACAAAGTATATGATTATGTCTCGTGACGAGAATATTGTACGAAATGGAAATATAAAAATTGGAGATTTATCCTTCGAAGAGGTGGAAAAATTCAAATATCTTGGAGCAACAGTAACAAATATAAATGACACTCGGAAGGAAATTAAACGCAAAATAAATATGGGAAATGCCTGTTATTATTCGGTTGAGAAGCTTTTGTCATCTAGTCTGCTGTCAAAAAATCTGAAAGTTAGAATTTATAAAACAGTTATATTACCGGTTCTTCTGTATGGTTGTGAAACTTGGACTCTCACTCTGAGAGAGGAACATAGGTTAAGGGTGTTTGAGAATAAGGTGCCTAGGAAAATATTTGGGGCTAAGCGGGATGAAGTTATAGGAGAATGGAGAAAGTTACACAACGCAGAACTGCACGCATTGTATTCTTCACCTGACATAATTAGGAACATTAAATCCAGACGTTTGAGATGGGCAGGCCATGTAGCACGTATGGGCGAATCCAGAAATGCATATAGAGTGTTAGTTGGGAGACCGGAGGGAAAAATACCTTTGGGGAGGCCGAGACGTAGATGGGAGGATAATATTAAAATGGATTTGAGAGAGGTGGGATATGATGATAGAGACTGGATTAATCTTGCACAGGATAGGGACCGATGGCTGGTTTATGTGAGGACGGCAATGAACCTTCGGGTTCCTTAAAAGCCATTTGTAAGTAAGTAACTGAGAAAATATATAATTTTCAATAATAATCGCAAATGATCGATTATACACCCACTCATTGACTTTACCCTCTTCTACGGTAAATAACGATATAATTTCGTATCGGTATTTCATTTGCAGCCCAGTGAAAGTTATGATTTACCTATCCTAAATTCTGTTTTTTCATTCACTCAGGTTTTTGGAATTCCCTCTTTTTCTTGTCACTTGTTCGTGCTATCTTTGCTCGTTATTTATTTTCCTCTCCTTTATGACCTCGTATTCTCTCTTCCCTCACATTTCCATGTTCTCTACACTCTCTTCCTCCAGTAGTGAATATTTCAGCAAACATCTCCGCATGCTCTCTCTTTCCCTGTCTACGACTTGAGTTGTGTTTCTTCTCAACTGTGATGGAGTGGTCCACAGTTCATTTCCCGCCCAGAATTCAGTGCTCTTTGACATCCGCAGAGCCTGTGTGTGAGTTTCCCTCCATTATAAGTGGGAAAAGGAATGGAGAGAGCGCAGAGGTCGCTTCAAACAGACGCTCGCCGTTCTAATGCAGTCAGATTCCCGACCGGGTCTCTGAAGGAATGCTCTATCAGCGAGGGAATGGCGTTGCTGCTTCTTAATTTAATGTCTCACTTTCTCTGCATAGCCTGTTCAAAAAGATGAGAAACTGGGTCGACTATTTCGCCCATGTACAAATTAACCAAAGGAAAGTAAAGTTCCATTCAATTTCAACCAATCACACTGCAAACCCAGCATTCTCCAGCCTTTTCAATCTTCTGTCTTCCTCTTTGTCTCCGCATATGATCCATATATCTTAAGGGGAGAGGATGGTATTTTTTGGTGAAAAATGAGTAAATTTAAAAAATCTTTAAAAAACTCTGTGATATATGTGGAATGGATAGCATAATATTTTGTGGGTATTTGTGCCCTTATCGGATGTTAAGTTGCCATTTTTAAACTTCCTGCGTTATGGATTTTTAAATCACTCGCCCAATTTTATTGTTCTTTCCGGTAAATTACATTTTCAAAAAAAAAAAATTTTTAAATACTCTTTGATAAGTGTGGAATGCATAGCATAATATTTTATGGGTATTTCTGCCCTTATCGGATGTTGACTTGCCATTTTTAAACTTCCTGCGTTATGGATTTTTAAATCACTCGCCCACTTTTATTGTTGTTTCCGGCAAATTAAATTTTCAAAAAAAAAATCTTTTAAATACTCTTTGATAAGTGTGGAATGCATAGCATAATATTTTATGGGTATTTCTGCCCTTATCGGATGTTGACTTGCCATTTTTAAACTTCCTGCGTTATGGATTTTTAAATCACTCGCCCACTTTTATTGTTGTTCCCGGTAAATTGAATTAAATTTTTTTTCTTTAAAATACCCTTTGCTATATGTGGAATGCGTTGCATAACATTTTGTGGGTATTTGTGCCCTTATCGGATGTTGAGACGTCATTTTTAAACTTCCTGCGTTATGGATTTTTAAATCACTCGCCCACTTTTATTGTTGTTCCCGGTAAATTAAATTTTCAGAAAAAAATTAAACACCCTTTGATATGTGTAGAATGCATTTCATAATATTTTGTGGGAATTTGTGCCCTTATCGGATGTTGAGACGTCATTTTTAAACTTCCTGCGTTATGGATTTTTAAATTACTCGCCCACTTTTATTGTTGTTCCCGGTAAATTAAATTTTCAGAAAAAAAAAAAATAAACACCCTTTGATATGTGTAGAATGCATTTCATAATATTTTGTGGGAATTTGTGCCCTTATCGGATGTTGAGACGTCATTTTTAAACTTCCTGAGTTATGGATTTTTAAATCACTCGCCCACTTTTATTGTTGTTCCCGGTAAATTAAATTTTCAGAAAAAAAAAAAAAATTAAACACCCTTTGATATGTGTAGAATGCATTTCATAATATTTTGTGGGAATTTGTGCCCTTATCGGATGTTGAGACGTCATTTTTAAACTTCCTGCGTTATGGATTTTAAATCACTCGCCCACTTTTATTGTTGTTCCCGGTAAATTAAATTTTCAGAAAAAAAAAAATTAAACACCCTTTGATATGTGTGGAATGCATTGCATAATATTTTGTGGGTATTTGTCCCCTTATCGGATGTTGAGACGTCATTTTCAAACTTCCTGCGTTATGGATTTTTAAATCACACGCCCGCTTTTATCGGTTTCCAGTAACTTCATTTTTTTTGCTACATTGCCAGACAAAAATGGATATAATTTCTCAACTATTAAAGATACATGCATGAAATTTAGAACACACATTCTTTAGACTATTAGGAACCGTTTCTCTGTAAAAAAATTTTTTTCATTGATTTCTTTTTAAAAATACGTCCGTTTTTTTGCAAGAAAGGAAAACAGAAAATTGTTATTAAATTTTAATTGTTTATTTCACAAACGTAGGGACAAATATCAAAATTCTGTTACAGACAGTTTGTAGAACATGCCTTTGCAAATACATTTCAAAAAAACTGTTTGAATCTATCTTTAAAAACGGTTTAGATATATCGGTTTTAGTACAATCCTGCATTGGGTATTTTTTTTTAATTTGGGCCCCCAAGTAATTTTTTTTCAAAATATTTTTATTTGGTTGAATTGCCACAGCTATGAGCTCTCTACATACAACAAAATTAATATTTTACACCAAATAGGAAAAAAGTAAAAAAAAAATACCATCCTCTCCCCTTAATGTCGTCTATCATTCTATCTCCTGCACTGAACTCTTCTTTCGTTCACCATTCCTTCCAGTACATCCATCAGTAGGCAGTTTTTTCTCAGCCAGTGACCCAACCAATTTCTTTTTCTCTTTCTTGATCACTTTCAGAATTATTCTTTCTTCACCCACTCTTTCCAACACATCTCCATTTCTTATTCTGTCTGTCCACTTCACACACTCCATTCTTCTCCATATCCACATTTCAAGCGCGTCTATTCGCTTTTCTTCATTTCGTCGTAACGTCCATGTTTCTACCCCATACAATGCCACATTCCACACAGAGCACTTAACTTCTTTTTCCATAGGTCCGCAGAAGATGCTCCTTTTTCTATTAAAAGCTTCTTTTGCCATTGCTATCCTCCTTTTGACTTCCTGGCAGCAGCTCATGTTACTGTTTATAGTACACCCCAAGTATTTGAAGCTGTCCACTTGCTCTACTGCCTCATTTAGAATTCGCAAGTTTACCTTTTTCTTTTTCTTCCTACGATGGTCGAGTACAAGATCTCATCAAAACAATTTACTCATTATACCCTACCACAAGACATCTTTATATTCTTCATCTTATACAGTTTCAGTTGCTAGAAATTGGAACTTGCTACCGAGTGATGTAAGGGGTTGTTGGACAATAACTTCATTTAGGTCAAAATTACATAAATTCTTACTTAACAAATTAATTGCTGATTAATATTTATTACATATAATGAAACTAACATTTGTCCATTTTTATTATTATCATTAAATTATCTAAATAGATTTACAAAACCTCTAATGACAATTACATTAATATTCTCATTATAGAACTATATTTTAGATTTATATATTTTTTTTCTCCCTGTAACATAGTTCTAGTAAGCTTATATTAAATTAATTTTCATCATTTTACTAGCTATCTCAAATCTCAAATTAATTATAATTGATTGAATTAAATTAGCTCATAAATTAAGCTACTACTTTACCTTATAGGTTTATCTAAATTTAAATAAATATGTAATCTACTAGTCGTTAAAACTTAACTGAAGAATATTGCTGGAGAACCTTTTAAGTGTAGTGTAAATATTCGTAATTTAAATATGTATTGTATTGATTAAGGCTTGTTGAGTGGAAGAGAAGGCCTTATGGCCTTAACTCTGCCAGCGAAAATAAAACATTATTATTATTATTATTATTATTATTATTATTATTATTATTATTACTATTATTATTATTATTTATTATTATTATTATTATTATTATTCCTCTTATTTGCATTTATCTTCATGCTGTCATTTAGCTCCAGTAGCATATCCCTTAGTATCATCTCCTCTTCTGCTAACAACGCCATAACATCAGCAAATTTTATGCACTTTAATCTTCGTACTCCTACTGTCACTCCTCCCATGTTCTGAAAACAGTTCTTCACTAAATTCTCCAAGTAGATGTTGAACAGGGTATATGACAAAGGTCATCTCTGAAGTACTCCTCTCCCTATTTCACTTCCTTCTGACATTTCTTCTGCTATCCTGACTTTGACTCGTTTCATATAAAAATTGGTGAACAGCTTCCTCTCTTTCCAATCTACACCTATTTTATTTAGAATACCCATTAGCTTATTCCAATCCACTCTGTCAAAAGCCTTTTCTAGGTCCACAAACACTCCATACACTTCTTTATTTTTCTCTAGGTATATTTCGCCGATTGTTCGTAGCAGTCCAAGTGCATCTCTTGTATCTTTTCTCTTCCTGAAGCCAAACTGCTCTTCTTCCAACTGTTTTTTCCATCTTATAATATAAACGTCGATTCTGTATTCGCAAGAGAATCTTCGCAGGGTGTGATATCAGAGTGATAGTCCTGAACTCCTTACATTTCTTGGCATTATTTTTCTTCGATATTCTCCGTAAAATCTTCACTCCATTCGCCTTTTTCAAAACCTGAAAAGTATGAGTAGAAAACTAGAAAGAACGTTACTCTCGTAGGTGACGTGGTCCGTTGTTGTGCTCAGTGTGTGAAGGCGCGCTCTCGCGATAACGAGCCAGCCATTCAGCGCCACGTCGTTAGGCGCGGCGGGACCTCGCACTATTTAAATAAAGCGAATCAGATAAACAAAGAATTACTTACATGAAGAGAATGGTCGTTACTTGTAGACCTGCATTTTTAACACAGATACTCTCCACAAGATATCCTAGCAACGCATTGAAGAGGAAACAAATGAAGCCCGTACACCTTGATGTGTAAATTTTAGAGCCTAATCAACACTTACAATGGGCCAGATGTCAACTAGCCCATTCATTGGCGGAGGTTTGTTGACTCATGTACTCGTGTCTAGGGTCCTAAAACAATCTGCTGAAAATTCGTAGCCAGAAATGAACAATTACGTCACTAATATCGCCACTAACAAGGGAACCTCCTAGGTCGTGGAGCTTAAATCTAATGAAAATAGATATTTAAGCTAATTTTTTATTCTTTAAGAAACGTGATAGTCGTTTGTTTCGCTTTTTCCTCCTTTTACGAAATATATTGACTTGAAAATCGTTGCTACTTATGCCGCTTCTTGCGCGCACTCGAATCCTTATACAGTAAAACCTACCTAAAACAAAACGCGATCGTTCCAGAATTTTTTTACTTTTTCAGAGGTTTTCGTTTTACAAAGGGTTGAGTTTTGGCAAAATGTATTTTTGTATGTATGTATGTATGTATGTATGTATGTATGTATGTATGTATGTGTGTATGTATGTATGTATGTATGTATGTATGTATTTATGTATGTATGTATGTATGAATGTATGTATGTATGTATGTATGTATGTATATATTTATTCACAATGCAAATGGGTATATACCCGGTGGCAGTGGTAACTAATTACACTCAATAATGACAATTAATAATAAACACAACTAAAAAATAATAATAATAATAATAATAATAATAATAATAATAATAATAATAATAAAATAATAATAATAACAAGGAGCATCCTAAATTAAAATGAAGCATGGTCACTTTGGGTAATAACATTTAAGTAAATCTAATTTGTATCTTAACCCTAAGCTCGAACTAAGACCCACGAGTGTGACAGGTTCATATCTGCACAAGTATCTTTCGGCACTACATTTATTTCGCCGTCAACTCACTCACTGCACTGATTCCACCTGATTTCACTAACACTTCTAACCATTTCACTGTTCATATACTTTGCACAGACACTTCACTGACACCAACACACTTCACTTACACAATAGATTTCACTGACACTACACACTTCACTGACACAACATACTTTCTCACTGATAGAACACTTCAAATAAGATATCAATTACACCCTTTAAGTAGTGTGTATAATTAACTACTGTCTATTAGTAAAGTCCTTAAGCCTATTTTTAAATACTTTTTGGTTATTGGTAAAGCCTTTAGTAAGTCTGCAGGTAAAGCATTCCAGTCCCTGATAGTACGATTGAGAAAAGAAAACTTTCCAGTGTCCGTCCTCTGTCTTCTTTCCCTCAATTTATATGAGTGGTCGTTCCTTGAAGAGTAATTTGGCGGCTGCAACCTATTTTTTATTTCTCTCCAGGCAGGCTCACCTCTGTATGGTCCACACCTGTGGAGTAACGGTCAGCGCGTTTGGCCGCGAAACCAGGTGGCCCGGAGTTCGATTCCCGGTCGGGGCAAGTTACCTGGTTGAGGTTTTTTCCGGGGTTTTCCCTCAACCCAATATGAGCAAATGCTGGGTAACTTTCGGTGCTGGACCCTGGACTCATTTCACCGGCATTATCACCTTCATCTCATTCAGACGCTAAATAACCTAAGCTGTTGATAAAGCGTCGTAAATAACCTACTAAAAAAAACCTCTGTATGTTTTGAACAGTGCGCATAATCGAATTCGCGTTCTCCTGTCCTTGAGTGTGTCCCATTTTAATTGTGAATTATTACAACACTTGAGAGCCCGTTTTTGAATCTTTTCCAGTGTCTTAATATGTTCTAATCTGTAAGGATCCCAACATGCAGCACCATATTCCATTACTGGACGTACTAGTGATTTATATGCAATCTCTTTGGATTGATCAGAGCCTTTCCTTAGTACCCTCATCACAAAGTATAACGCCCTCCATGCTTTTCCCGCTGTGTCAGTAACGTGTTCCCCCAGCCGAGATCGCTGCTAAATGTTAGTCCTAGGTATTTACATTTGTTAATTTCCGGAATGGTGTCACCCCTAACATATACGATGCGATTATTTTATTTATTTTTCTTGTAAAGCTGATGGCTTTGCTCTTTAGAGAATTTATTTTCATTTTGTTGGCCATTGCCCAATCGTTAATTCTATTGAGGTCATTCTGAAGAAGAGTAGTATCATCATGACTTTTTATTTCCCTATAAATGATACAGTCATCCGCGAATAATCTAACCCTGGACAAGATGTTAACTGGCAGATCATTTACAAAAGCAAGGAATAGAAGAGGCCCCAAGACACTCCCCTGCGGGACTACTGCAATATGCTCACTGTAGGAACAACACAATGAAGAAATAATTTGAAATAAAAGTTACTACCAGTACATGCAAAGTGAATTTTATTTTCATAATTGTTAACTTACGTAATTTCAGCCTCCCTCTATCCCTCTCTCTGCGCCCACATTTCTTTTAAGGTGCATTGCCGCGACTTTTTTTTTTTTTGAAGGGAACGTTGTAGGACAGCGATCCTCAGCGCAGAGCACCTTGGGGCTAGCGTCTCAATCTAAATCAGAATACAGGCTGGTGTTTGCACGCACAGGGTGCGCCTGTTATTAATCTAAGACACCGATTTTAGGTGGTTTGTATTCTCTTAATTTGGTTGTGAGAAACGTAACTCTACATTGAACAACAGTATTGCCAGATGGGTCTGATTCATGAAGTATATATGATCCGTTTATAGTGCACTGCTAGTGCTTATTTGTGTGGTATTATGTTCTTCAGTCGATAGATGAGATGTCTTCATTATATTTAACATTTTCAGAAATATATGCATGTATGTATGTATGTATGTATTTATTTATTTATTCACACTGCAGTGGGTATATACCCGGTGGCAGTGGTAACTAATTACATTCAATAATGACAATAATAAACTTATTAATTAAAAATACAATTAATAATAATACTAATAATTAACACTAAGAATAATAATAATAACAACAACAACAGGGAATATACTAAATTAAATGGAACGATCACATAAAATAACATTTGAAATAAATCTAATTTGTATCTTAAAACTAAGATCGAACTAAAACCCACGAGTATGATATGTTCATATCTGCACAAGTACCTTTCAAATTACACTCATTTCGCTGTCAACTCACTCACTGCACTGGAACTACGACACATTTCACTGATTCTATCCTTATTTCACTAACACTTCAAAAACATTTCACTGTTCAAATACTTTGCACTGCCACTATAAACTATAAAGCTTCACTGACAGGAACACGTTTCACTTACACAGCACACTTCACTGACACGACATACTTCTTCACTGACACAACACACTTCACTGACACGACATACTTCTTCACTGATACAACACACTTCACTGACACAACATAATTCTTTAATGATACAACACTTCAATAACAACATATCATTTACACACTTTAAATACTGTGTATAACTACCGTCTATTAGTAAGGTCCTTACGCCTATTTTAAATACATTTTTGGTTATTGGTAAAGCCTTTAGTAAGTCTGCAGGTAAAGCATTCCAGTCCCTGATAGTACGATTGAGAAAAGAAAATTTTCCAGTGTCCGTCCTCTGCCTTCTTTCCCTCCATTTATATGAGTGGTCGTTCCTTGAAGAGTAATTTGGCGGCTGCAACCTATTTTTTATTTCTCTCCAGGCAGGCTCACCTCTGTATGTTTTGAACATTGCGCATAATCGAATTCGCGTTCTCCTGTCCGTGGGACACTACTGTGTCAGTTTGATATAAAAAAATGAAGCCAAGATATATACAAATATAGTCTTTCACGTAAAGCTCACTGTAAAGCAGATTTGAATAATTTCAAGGGAAAAATTGTTCCGGGGCCGGGTATCGATCCCGGGACCTCTGGTTGAACGTACCAGCGCTCTACCAACTGAGCTACCCGGGAATTCCACCCGACACCGTCTCAACTTTTCCCTTTATATCCACATAACTCGCGTGGGCTGACGAAACCAGAGGTCCCGGGATCGATACCCGGCCCAGGAACAATTTTTCCCTTGAAATTATTCAAATGTGCTTTACAAGGAGCTTTTCCTGAAAGACTAGATTTGCATAATATATAGGTTACTGTGTACGTTAACAGAAAACCACAATTCCAAGTCACACAGAGTTTTTGTGCACTCGATGTGGGTCTCTGGCGTTTCGTCAGCCCACGCGAGTTGTGTGGATATAAAGGGAAAAGTTGAGACGGTGTCGGGTGGAGTTCCCGGGTAGCTCAGTTGGTAGAGCGCTGGTACGTTCAACCAGAGGTCCCGGGATCGATACCCGGCCCCGGAATAATTTTTCCCTTGAAATTATCCAAGATATATACTTTAAAAAGACATGCAACGTGAGTTACCCTAAATAGGCTATTCTGTACAAAGAAGTATTGTCATAAGTTCACAGGTTACCTGGTTGAGGATTTTTCCGGAGTTTTTCCTCAACTCAATATGAGCAAATGCTGGGTAACTATCGGTGTTGGACCCCGGACTCATTTCACCGGAATTATCACCTTCATCTCATTCAGCCGCTAAATAACCTAAGATGTTGATACAGCGTCGTAAAATAACCTACTAAAATAAAAAAGTCATAAGTTCACACGTCTAGTTGTATTAGAAACCTTAAGGATCTAAAATCTACTTGTAAAACCGCTGAAATATTGTATATCAAGAAAGTTAGAAATATGGGGAAGCGTTAAGCAGGTTAGGAATAACTTTTTTAGCCTAGCGGCTCTTTCTCCAAGCAGCAAAGAAGATTTTCAATTTCCTGATGTTACAGGTGAGAGAAAAGAAGTTTCACAACTGAATTACCGCACGCTTGAATATATTCTTCTATTAAATTCGTTCAAACTCAATTAATCCGGCTTCATATCCAGGGAAAACTGAGCAAGAGTCACGCAATGAGCTAGCATGTAGGTGAAGTGTAGGAAATTCAAGACTACCCTAAAACTTAAGGCGAAGGTTTTAGAAGGTTCAGCGTAGTAAACATGTGTTCAGATTGGTTAGTCTTATTCTACAATCATGCCAGTAGAAACAACGCTTTGAACATTATAAGAAGAAATACAAGGGTTCGAATCCTATCTATAAGACTAATACAAAAATACACCTTTTATTACATTGTGCCTAATATCAATAGGAATACATAATTTGTCCTTAAAGTACTTAGTTGGTTTACCATGATTTTATCTATAGTAATCTCAGACCTCGAGTGACATTTATTAGGACTATTTCGTGAATGAAATAAAAATGCAAATAATATATCCCTAAAATTCCCTGATAAAATGTTAATTTATATATATATAATTTGAACTGGTAATGGAAATTACGGGAAAACGGCTGAACGGATTTTAATAAATTACCCCTCATTTTGAAGCTTGGAACCCAAAATTTTTCAGAAAAATAGTAGTTTTCAGTGAAATGTCAGCTTTCCTACATAATTTTCCTATTTTTCCAAAATCCAACTTTCGTCAGATTTGAAAACTAATTGCATTTCAAAATAAAGCAAAACACACACTACAATAAACAATAGGCTATTACACGAAGGCTATGACCTACAGGATTGCTGACATATTTAGAGCTCAAATTCAATTGGTTATTAAAAACTTCAAGACTTATTAAAATAATTTACAGGTCTGATTCTGCGGTGTGTAATTTTCTGAGTACAGCTGTATATTGGATATTAAAATCTACAAAACTTAAGGTGGCTTGATGACATTATTACCATTAGAAATTAATTATTATTATAGTTAATACCATGATGTTAATATATAAACTACAAAACTGCGACAGATAATAATATTGTTATTAAAAATCAAATATTTTTATAGTTATTAATCAAGTGGAGTTGGGTCTTTTTCATATATTTAATGGCAGTGTGGTGTAGATTCAGTATTGGCTCGAGAGAGCGCAAAAATTACAGTTCCTAAGGAAAGACGGTATTACTTACTGATAAAATAAGAGGCCTAGAAAATTTTGTAGTCTCCCGATCATTTCAGCAAGATCTCTTAGCAGGATAAAATGATTTTACCCTCTACATTTCAAGCTCTACATGCAGCAGCTATACCAAGATGCTATGTCTATTGTTCGAAAGCATAGCAAACCTGACATTTTTTTTAACTTTCACTTACAATCCACAATGACCTGAAATAGTTATTGCTTTACTTCCACATGAAAAACCCACTGATCGTCCTGACATTGTTACTTGCGTTTTCGCGTTGAAACTCAAAAACTGACGGTGGATAGGTTCAAGAAAAAGTATTTGGCATAAAAATCATTCAGAGGGAGTATGTTTCACTATTATGGAAGCAAATAACTTTCAAAATGTCTGGTATTCTTCATTGAAAATAAATCAGAAAAATTTTTATTTGATCGTCTAACGAACTTAGTTTGCAGCATTTGCTACACAAGCGACTAGTTATTATACATTTATGAATACTTAACCTATTCAGACATTGTGAAGTCGAAATAGATGAATAACGATTACTGAAATAAAGAAATTGAATGTTATTCAGTAATGCCAATTGAGAAAAGCGAAATACAGGTTTAAAATATTAATTACATGTACACTGGTGGCCATAATTCTGGAAACGTTTTGTTTTTGTACTGAATTATTAAAACATCTGCATCGATTCACAGATTTATACAATTCAAAATGTTACTCGTGACTGATTCGTTAATTATGGGTTATAATAAAGGTATTATATTAAATTCTGAATATTTTAACAATAAATAATCATTACTATGTGGGAAATTATGTTCTTGTCGTTTAAGATCTAAATATTAATTTCAGATTTCATTATAATTTCCCATTATTTACTGCAATAAAAACTAGTCCAGTGTTGATTTTAAGATTATTGTTGATCGGTAGAAGCATTGTTGAGCAATGTTAGCATAAAATGTGGACATTATTAGTGTGTTTCTACCAGTTGTCTGACTTAAGATTTCGTTAGGTGAACACCTGATTGCTTTACAACAAACTTTATTGATCATTTTATCACAATGGATGCACGAAAGGACTGAACACCTTCTAGGGCAGTCACACTTCGAGAAGAAGGCTACACAATCAAGGAAATTGCAAGAAAACTTGGTAATGGTGCTACAGTGTCTGGCGTCCAGAAGGTATGGCAGAAGTACAAATCCACAAAATCTCGTAAAACAACACTTAGGACTAGTAGAAAACCTAAAGTAAGTCCAAGAGATGTGAGGCAGATTTGTCGATTAGCACTGAAAGATCGAAGGAAATTTTCTAAAGAGATACAATAATCTTAAACTCGACAATGGACTAGTTTTTATTACAGTAAATAATGGGAAATTATAATGAAATCTGAAATTAATATTTAGATCTTAAACGACAAGAACATAATTTCCACTTGGTAATTATTTATTATTAAAATATTTAGGATTTAATATAATACCTTTATTATAACCCCATAATTAACGGGTCAGTCACGAATAATATTTTCAATTGTACAAATCTGTGAATCAACACAAATGTTATAATAATTCAGTACAAAAACAAAAAGTTTCCAGAATTATGGCCACCAGTGTACTACGCTTTTCTCTTGTTATTATAACAGAAATACGTTTTCATTATCTGCTGAAATCATAATTTAATTTAAACATTTTATAGTATAATTATAAATAACCTGTTTAATACATTAATTAAATTAACAATTGTTATGAAGGAGTGTCATTTTCTTTAGATACAATGGACATGGAATTAGAAGATGAAGATGTAGATGTGGAAGTAGGATTTCGCACTTTATTTAGTACAATGGATTCATGCTCATCGATTTACGTGGAGACAGTTGGCGACACTGACTAAACAAAAGTACGACCATGCGATAAATTGATAGTGATAAATCAAGCTGCAGAAATTATCGCGAAGTATGACTGTGATTGGTTGGAATTCAAAATTGCATTATATTTCATTGGCCGAAAATAGAATGACGTCAGATAAAAGAAATAGCCAACAGTAATCTCACTAGAGCTTTTGATTTATCTAGAGAAAATCAAAACTCGAGTGGGATTTAATTAACTATTACACGATTAGAAGAAATAAAGTACTCTAATACAATAAAATATTAATTGACTTACTAAAAATTCTATTTCACTAATATTAGCTACACCAAAACGTTTGAACGGATCCGCCATTTTCAGTCGACTATCTATGCGGGAAACAAATGACGATCGCAAAGGATGTTTCATAGTACCGTAAAGAATCTGCGGTTTCAAATGTTGGCAAACAAAGAAACAAATGCTAGAGAAGTGATTAAAACAAACAAATGCGAGGGAAGTGATAAAAATAAATGCTAGGGAAGTAATAAAATTGTAGCGATAAACTTCCATGATTGGGTGAAACACGTACTTTCGTACCGTTTTATTAGTCAAAAGTAGTATGACGTAGTAAAAGTGTAATAGTCATTGAAAATGAAGTTTATTTATTCGATCAATTGTTCATGTACAATTTCAAGGTATACTAATTACAATTTAAGGGTTTCCGGACCAAAAAAGTGAGATTATTGCGCTGTTTTTTTAATACTGAGATATCCATTCGATTACCATTGGTTTGTTAAACCTTTGTTATGTTTCTTGAATATCGAAATCTCTAACTTATCAATCTGTTTAACTATTGTTTGGTTCATCAAGTTATAAAAGTGTCCGCTAAATGCCATTACATGCTAATTTGCATTTCATGCATTTATTATTGATTTGTTATTCAATTTAATTCTTAGGCCTATAAATATAAACAGAGAAAATTCCTTTTCCAGACTCCAAGTGTATGCTCAATATGCACTCTTGTCCTAATATGAACATTGTTATATCTACAGTGTTAGAATTAAGGATATTTTTGGAATCATGATCTATGAACGACAAGGAAAAGCACTGTCATCAAGCAATAAGTCATCAAATTCATTGGCTTCAATGTAGCTCTAATTTGGGAACTATTGAAGAATGTGCTGTCATGAATTTCCAAGGCATCTTGCAACAGTATCTCTAACTTTCAAGGAATGATCACAGACAACTTTAAGATTAAAACAAAAGAATTCTTTTCTATTTCAATATAGCTCATCTATATCTTTGCCAGGTGACTGAATATGAATTTGACTTTCATCAACACAACCCAATACATTAGCAGCGGTTCTCAAAAGGGCGTCCACGACCCTCTGGGTGAAAAGAATAGTGAATAAGAGTGATGATAATAATACAGTAATAATATTCCATTTTTTCCTTGAATGTGTATCGAATACAAAAAATTTGATCAATAGTCGATCTATATTGGATTTCAAAATTTTAAGATAAATGATTACATTTTAGAAATACATTTTAGAGAGACTTTTTAGAAATATGGAATGATGTTTTTCAAATGAAATGAAGTTAATAATTACACAGAAAAGATTCCTAATAGCGTAAAGAATGTGTGTACTAAATATCATGCATGTGTCGTTAATAGTCCCGAAGATACAGTAGCGTGCAAATTAATCCGAACAACGTAATTACTTATGCAAAAACACTCAAACGGGATAAAAAAAAGGATCTAAGACATGCCTCAGTAATCTATGTGGCCTCCCTTGTTCCTAATAACAGCTCTGAGACGATTTGGCATGGATTCCACTAATTTCTCACAAATATTTTTAATTTTTCATCGCGAAACCATAGACCAATGAGGGCAGAAAACATCTTCTCCTTTGTAGAATAATCCATTTTTTGCATTCTTCTTTTGCAAATTTACCACAAGTTCTCAATGGGGTTGATGTCGGTGAGTTGGCTGGCCAGGGGAGTACCTGAATATTCTTCTTGTTGAAGAATTCTGTAGTTTTTCTAGACGTATGGCATGGTGCCAGGTCTTGTTGGAACACACCTCTGCCATCCGGAAAAGATTTTTACAGCTGGGGTACGATTCTGGTTTCCAATAAGTGAATATAATTTGTCAGAATTAATCATTCCCTTGATAGGTATTAATGCTCCAGGCCCTTCATGTGTAAAACAACCCCAAAACATTACTTTAGGGGGGTACTTGGATGCTTGTTGGAGATGAACTGCTGTTACTTTTTCGGATCCTTTCCGTACGAAAGAAACACGGTGGCCGTGGACCTCGAAATGAGACTCATCGGAAAAAAGTACATTCTTCCAGTCATTCACTGTCAGTGTTGATGTAATTTTGCCAACATTAAGCGTTTTTGCACATAACAGGGGTTAGCAGTTGACTTCTTATTAGGCTTACGAGCCCTTCGTCCAGCTTCCAAAAGCCTACGCCGCACTGTTGTGACGTGAATATTCGCCCCAGTGGTAGCCATTAACTCGCGGGTTAAGTCGAAAGTTAGTCTAGGATTTAATTTACTTTTCCTGACAATTAAACGATCATCTGCAGGTGAAGTCTTCCTTTTCCGGCCACAGTTTCCTTTTTTCTGGGGTGTGATGGATCCAGTCTCCCTGTATCGTTTTATGATCGAATTAACAGTAGCCAAACCGATGTGACATTCTGCAGCAATTTGCCTCTGTGTCATAGAAGAATGCTCAGCTAATGTTATAATTTTAGACCGTTTTCGTGGAGTTGTATCCTTTTGTGAAGACGGCAGAATGTAACAGGATTAGTATTAATCTTCAACACAAAAAATTATAAGTACAAAACGACAGGCAAAATGTCACATATTATAAAAAATAATAATGACAGACCTTCAACAATGGAATTACCGCTCAATAAAGCAGTATGAGCAGCTGTGAGGCCAACAATGATAGAAAATGTAAAAATATGTCGTGTTCGGATTAATTTGCACGCTACTGTATATAACTTTCGTATGGGATAAACAAAAAATTAAAGATTCCAATCAAAATTTAGTGTCATTTACAAACCCTGTGTACCAGAGCTTCAAAATTGCTTACCTCACTCATTAGAACATAAATGCACATTAAATAATTATAATGAAATATATTTATAATTGATTGAAATAATTGATTAAATGGCGATCTTACTCGTGTTAATTGTGTAAGCATGTTCGGCTTACAGCTGTTTCGGTGTTTCTTCACACCATCCTCAGAGCCTACTAGATCTCGACGTCATCGAACTTCACTGCCTGTTGTGTGGGTGCGTTCGATTGTTGAAAAGTGTTGAAAGTGGAGTCAAATAGTGTGTGTGTTCTGAAATTGATCTGTGTTTTAGAATTTGGTCAGGGTCTGTTTTATGTTCTTATTTTCTATTGTTCAAGTGTTGAGTTTTGGTTTTTGGGTTGTATGTGTAGGATTTCCATGTCTGTATTTATGTTATTGTATGTGTGGTTAGCATTAGTTATGTGTTCGGCATATGTGGATGTATTGTGTCCTCTGGTTATTGCTTTAATATGTTCTTTGTATCGAGTTTGGAATGATCTGCCTGTCTGTCCAATGTAGAAACTATCGCAACTATTGCATGTGAGTTTGTATACGCCTGTGTGGTTGTATTTATTTGTTTGTGTGTTGAGATGTCTTTGTAGTGTGTTTTGTGTTCTGTATGCTATGTTGTATTTCTGTTTTCTGAATGAGGATGCGATCTTGTGTGTTTTTTTGTTTTCGTATGTTAGTGTGATGTATTTCTTGTGTTTGTGTTGTGTTTTCGTGTTTGTTGAGTTTTTGTTTTGTCTTTCTTATGATGTTGTCTATTATGTTTGGATTGTAACCGTTTTCTTGTGCTATGTATTTGGTTGTGTTCACTTCTTCATTGTAGTGTTGTTGGCTCTTGGGTATGTTGAGTAATCTGTGTACCATTGTCCTGAATGCAGCGTGTTTCTGTTGTGTGTAGTGATTAGATGTGTTGGATATGTGTGTATTTTTCACTTTTAAAAGTGTATTTTAAAGCATTTTTTTAAATTCATTGTTTTTCATCATATTAAAACCATCTTCTCCCCTAAACGATTGTGCAGAAAGTTTATAAAAAGTGCACAATTAAAGTTATTTGTATTGTAGCATTTCAATTTTTCCACCTCTTCTAAGGATAAATTTCCAATTTTTATATTTCCATTTCGTACAATATTCTAGTCACGAGACATAATCATATACTTCGTCTTTTCGGGATTTACTTCCAAACCTAGAATATTGTCTCTAGTCTACAAAGAGTTGTGTCGCTACTCCTGCTGATCTGTAGACATCTTTCATGCCACTGTGGTCTAATAAAGTAGTTTTCCTTGAATTTAGGCTTAAATATTGGAGATCAGGTTAAGTTTTTTCTCCCTAAATGATAAATTAATCATTACAATATTATAATAGTTATTTATGGTACTTGTGAGGTAAGTGCATCTTTATTGCACGAGTGCAATAAAGATCACGCTCACAAGTACCATACGTAATTTTATCCATGACCATAACGAAAAATTCTGTTTTATAAAAGAAATTATGTTGAAAATAAGTCCTCATGTAATCACATATCATGGCATGGATTTTAGAATCGATACGTGTACTAGGTAGGTCATGATGTAGGAGGCCATGATTAGTAAAGAATGTGATCTAAGGCCTTGGATAAATAACAAATTATAATTAATTATATAATTTTAATATATATATATTTTTCATTTTAAACGTCTATTTTCGTCTTTTTGAAGTTTCAGGGATTATTTAGAAGTTTTCACAGGACTAATGTGATTAAAATATTTCCATTTTACTTCTGTAAACTTAACGAATATTAAAACTTAATTAATCATCGTGTCTGTTTAGCTCAGTTGGCTAACGCGTGTTGGTTCATTTTAAACGTCTATTTTCGTCTTTTTGAAATTATTTAAGTTTTCACAGGACTATTGTGATTAAAATAATTTCACATTTTACTTCTGTAAACTTAAGAGGAATATTAAAACTTAATTAATCATCGTGTCGTTTAGCTCAGTTGGCTAACGCGTGTTGGTTCATTTTAAACGTCTATTTTCGTCTTTTTGAAGTTTCAGGGATTATTTAGAAGTTTTCACGGGAATGTGATTAAAATAATTTCACATTTTACTTCTGTAAACTTAAGAGGAATATTAAAACTTAATTTCATCGTGTCTGTAAATTGGCTAACGCGTGTTGGTTCATTTTAAACGTCTATTCGACTTTTTAAGTTTCAGAGATTATTTAAGTTTTTGATTAAAATAATTTCACATTTTACTTCTGTAAACTTAAGAGGAATATTAAAACTTAATTAATCATCGTGTCTGTTTAGCTCAGTTGGCTAACGCGTGTTTTTTCATTTTAAACGTCTATTTTCGTCTTTTTGAAGTTTCAGGGATTATTTAGAAGTTTTCACAGGACTATTGTGATTAAAATAATTTCACATTTTACTTCTGTAAACTTAAGAGGAATATTAAAACTTAATTAATCATCGTGTCTGTTTAGCTCAGTTGGCTAACGCGTGTTGGTTCATTTTAAACGTCTATTTTCGACTTTTTGATGATTCAGGGATTATTTAGAAGTTTTCACAGGACTATTGTGATTAAAATAATTTCACATTTTACTTCTGTAAACTTAAGAGGAATATTAAAACTTAATTAATCATCGTGTCTGTTTAGCTCAGTTGGCTAACGCGTGTTGGTTCATTTTAAACGTCTATTTTCGACTTTTTGAAGTTTCAGGGATTATTTAGAAGTTTTCACAGGACTATTGTGATTAAAATAATTTCACATTTTACTTCTGTAAACTTAAGAGGAATATTAAAACTTAATTAATCATCGTGTCTGTTTAGCTCAGTTGGCTAACGCGTGTTGGTTCATTTTAAACGTCTATTTTCGACTTTTTGATGATTCAGGGATTATTTAGAAGTTTTCACAGGACTATTGTGATTAAAATAATTTCACATTTTACTTCTGTAAACTTAAGAGGAATATTAAAACTTAATTAATCATCGTGTCTGTTTAGCTCAGTTGGCTAACGCGTGTTGATTCATTTTAAACGTCTATTTTCGACTTTTTGAAGTTTCAGGGATTATTTAGAAGTTTTCACAGGACTATTGTGATTAAAATAATTTCACATTTTACTTCTGTAAACTTAAGAGGAATATTAAAACTTAATTAATCATCGTGTCTGTTTAGCTCAGTTGGCTAACGCGTGTTGGTTCATTTTAAACGTCTATTTTCGACTTTTTGATGATTCAGGGATTATTTAGAAGTTTTCACAGGACTATTGTGATTAAAATAATTTCACATTTTACTTCTGTAAACTTAAGAGGAATATTAAAACTTAATTAATCATCGTGTCTGTTTAGCTCAGTTGGCTAACGCGTGTTGGTTCATTTTAAACGTCTATTTTCGTCTTTTTGAAGTTTCAGGGATTATTTAGAAGTTTTCACAGGACTATTGTGATTAAAATAATTTCACATTTTACTTCTGTAAACTTAAGAGGAATATTAAAACTTAATTAATCATCGTGTCTGTTTAGCTCAGTTGGCTAACGCGTGTTGGTTCATTTTAAACGTCTATTTTCGACTTTTTGATGATTCAGGGATTATTTAGAAGTTTTCACAGGACTAATGTGATTAAAATAATTTCACATTTTACTTCTGTAAACTTAAGAGGAATATTAAAACTTAATTAATCATCGTGTCTGTTTAGCTCAGTTGGCTAACGCGCGTTGGTTTAAAATCCTATAAACCCAACTTCGCAGGTTCAAGTCTCCTCGCATCCCAAAAGGTAAATTATTACAAAATTTAAAAAAGATGCATATTAGATATGGATGTAATGTACAAATTACGACGTAGCAGATAGAGAAAAGAGAAGGAGATTGAATGTATGTATATTTAAGAAATGGTAATAAAGAAGTAGAGGTAGTGACATCTAGTAACTAATATATTAACTTCTTGAGTAATAGTTGAATGGAAAAGTATACGTGTGTGCCCGGGTACAAGGAAAATACTAATGAACTGTGAGATAAAGTTCAAACTGTGAGGTAAAGTCTTTATCTCACTAGTGAAATAAAGTAATGTTGAATAAAAGCCTACTTTACAAACGCAAAAGTATTTAGTAAAGGCATGTTTTTCCTTATAGTCATGGATAAAACAATTTTCCTAATGATGTCTTCAATAAATAAATTATTTTAAGCTAAAAATTGAGGGTTGCGACCCTCGGGTTTCCATCCGTTCTGTAGAATATTCATGTGTTGGCATTACCATGTGATAGCTGACCTGTGCTCTGTGAGGGGCGTCTCCAAACAGCCCCCGCCCCTCTGCTCAATAACGCTTTGAGAAGAAAGCGCATTGTCTGAAGTGCTACGCCCCGGGGACGCAGAACGGGGCCTACCTGAAAATGCAAACCAGTTTCATATAAACCAACCAGTCCGTGACAGCCTTTCGTATAAATATACGCGTATTTCATTTTTATTTTGTTTTCAAGAGTTACAGAAATCGTAATTGTTGCCATGGTAACAAAAGTTACATTAATATTAAACTTAAATTAAGTCGATTTTATTTTGTTTTTCTTTAGACATTGGGAACTAAACACTTCACACATCAAACCAATAATGCGTTGTTCTCTGACCAGTAACAGTTGAAACACTACATGAACTTGTAGGAACTTTACTCATGTAAACAAAGTGTATAAAATACAAAAAAAAAAAAAAAATGTTATAAGAAACATTATACTAAATTCCCGTACCTACGAACATTGCTGTCCAATCTGTAAGAGAAAAAAATGACTGTCACAAGCCTATGCAAACTTAAATGACAGTCATTTGTTCAACAAAACTTCAAAAGTATATTACGAGAAGTAAATTTCACAATTTAATAACACTAGGCATAAAGATTTGTGATGTATATAATTTTAGAATAACTAAGACTAGGACAAACGGAAGTATAAAAATTGGAAATTTATCCTTTGAAGAGGTGAAAAAATTCAAATACCTGGGAGCAACAGTAACAAATATAAATGATACTCGGGAGGAAATTAAACACAGAATAAATAAGGAAAATGACTGATATTAATCGGTTGAGAAGCTTTTATCATCCAGCCTACTGTCAAAAAATCTAAAAGTTAGAATTTATAAAACAGTTATATTACCGGTTGTTCTTTATGGTTGTGAAACTTGGACTCTCACTTTGAGACAGGAATATAGGTTAAGGGTATTTGAGAATAATGTGCTTAGGAAAATATTTGGGGCTAAGAGGGGTGAAGTTACAGGAGAATGGAGAAAGTTACACAATTCAGAACTGCACGCATTGTATTCTTCACCTCACATAATTAGGAACATAAAATCCAGACGTTTGAGATGGGCAGGGCATGTAGTACGTATGGGCGAATCCAGAAATGCATATAGAGTGTTAGTTGGGAGGCCGGAGAGAAAAATACCTTTGGGGAGGCTGAGACGTGGATGGAAAGATAATATAAAATGGATTTGAGGGAGGTGGGATATGATGATAGAGACTGGATTAATCTTGCTCAGGATAGGGACCAATGGCGGGCTTATGTGAGGGCGGCAATGAACCTCCGGGTTCCTTAATAGCCAGTAAGTAAGCAAGTAGGTAAGTAAGTAAGTAAGAGAGAATATTCAAATTATGGCTTTGAGAGTGTCTAATAAAATTCCCGCCATTTATATTGTAGTCTATGTGCAACGGTGAATTTAAAAGAACTATTTCTGGTTGATTCATGGATAAGTCACTGAAAAATTTTGTATTATATTACTTAATGCTATTTTAAATACTCAGTATGTATTTAAAAACAAAGCTAAATTGAATATAATGCATTGAGAAGAAACAATAACCCTAGCAAACGTGTTACTTATGTTTCAGTTACAAGTTGAAAGAAGTCACTTATAACGTTTTTGTTTTATTTTCCTCGCATATCGAGAAAGTGATCAAAATGGACACATTTCCCTCTGGATCGTGATACAATCAATCCACAGAATAAAGTTATTTCAAGAGCTCAAATCATAAAGTTACCAATAAAACTGGAGAAATGTGGGCTTTCCGTACAAATCCTGCATTTCCTTCTGATATACACGCAACCCGCTCATCATGAAGCATGGTCTAAACCCAAACTGAATCTCGACTCACAATCAGTTACAATACTTTTACATAGACAGGACGATCATTTCAAACACGTTACGAAGAACATATTACAGACATTATCAAATCACACAACACATCCACATATGCAGAACACAACACAAATGCTAACCACAAATACAGTAACATAGACACAGGCATGGAAATTCTACAGATCCAACTGGAAAACCAGAAACTAAACACACTCGCAAGAAATCTTTAATACACAACTGAATTTTAGAACGCACACACTATTTGACTCCGCACTACATAACACAAACGCACCCCCAACAAAACAACTGAAGAAATCGTAAGAAGAAAAAAACCGCATAAGTTATGAAGTTGGTTCCTACTAAGCTCAAACAGTCAACTAGGTACTTATAAAACTTAGTTCACTATTAACACTTGAAAGTTACCCCCATACATTATATTCCCAAGATTTTATTTTGTTCGTAGGTTTGCTACACTCAGCGTGCTATCTCGTTTCGCAAACATTCTTAATCGCATAATAAAATGTTTTTAACACTTATATCGTAAATAACAATTATAACAACACTCAGTTCTTTTAATTTGGAGTTTCGGTTCAATACTCCTTCAATACATTTTTTAGCAACCTCGTTATGGGAGTGGACCTGATGGTGATAATTGTGATGATGGTGAAAATTTTTATGACAATCGTAATGAACAGATGGAGAAAAGAAACTTGGAGCCTTTGTTAAGGTATATGTACACTTTTACATACAAAAAATTTTATTTTGTATAATTTTGCTCTGTAAAATTTTTATAAAATTGAGAATGATACCAAAAAGATAATGAAGTGAACAGATCTCTTGAAATTATGTCTAAATTTTTATAAAAATTATTTTGTTTATAATTTTGACATGCAACTTGAAACATGATAGCTCATGCAGTTTTTAAGATAGAGCCACAATTTTTTCACTGTTTTATAGCTAAAACTATTCTTTAGTGCCTGACATAGAGCTATTTTTTATTTTCATTTACATTAATTATTACCATATATGTAACTTAGAATAATATTTTATGTTGCATAAATCATGTAAAAATCCATAAATAATTATTAATTGTATTAATGTTATTTTACTCATTGTCAGGCACTGGGGGACATTTCAAGCTTCAAAATGACACCAATATCTTTCTGGTATCACCATATTTGACTGAGATATCATGTTTGAAATAATTAAATATTCTATATTTACTATTTACAGGAAATGAGATACAAACTTTCAGAGCCTAGAAGACTGCATCATCATATGTCACCCCTTTAGCAGCTTCGTGTCGGTCCAGTTTCAGCTTCTTTCTGTCTCTCAAATGCCTCCGCCTTGTTTTAACTTCAGGTGTTGAATTTTTTTTTTGGCATTTTTGTCCCTATTTCCATTGATGCAACAAATCCTGCGATGGTGTTTGTCCCAGGGTTTATGCCCATCCTCCTCAGAATTTTAATTTCTACTTTTGGACTCTTATTAAAATGACGTACAACATCATTGACACACAAATTTACAGTTTTATGACTAACAGTAAAAAATTATAAATTACTTCATTATGTAAAAACGTGTTTTCAACCTAATGATCATGCCCAGATATCTATGCATCTATTTCGGGACTAGAATGAAGTTTATGCTCGACTATGCCGAAATGTAGTAATTATACACCTGGTAGCAGTCCTTTAATGCATGTCATCAAAGTACACCTACTCATTAAAATTCAGGTTTTCTATTATTCTCGGATATGCAATCGAAAGACGAGGGAAACGTCACGGAGGCTGGAAATCCAATACTGTCGCAGAAGGTTATGTTCTGTTACTATAATAATTAGCGTTAATTGTAAATAATATTCAAATAAATTCAATTTGTCATCTCGTTTTTCAATTCTAAATCAATTTCCAGCTTATATCAAAATTAGTTCATGTTACATTACATCAAGCTCAATGACATTATTGTTCCTCGGAAAAAATCAATACTTTCGCGTCTGCGCACATCTCACAATTTACGAGCTATGAACAAGGTGACTACCGATTTTCTGTCAGATACAAATAAAATGAATACTTCTGAATAATTTCAAGTTAGAAATATGGTCGAGCATAAAAAGTCGTATGAAACTTGCCTATAATGGTAATTAAGACGCTCGTATGAAAATTATGAAACTCGCTTCCGCTCGTTTCATAAATAAACATACTCGCGTCTTAATTACTATCACTATAGGCTCGTTGCATAATGTACTATTATTTTACAAGCAATGCTGGAGAGGGGATTGACTGCTACGAAGATCACTCCAAAAGTAATTCACTCCGAAAGTAAGTGACCGTGGCTAATGACGCAGCATTTTGTAAAATGGGACTTATCTGAAAAACCATAAGGCATAAATCGAAAATTGTTATATCAAATTAAAGGGGAGAAAATTCTCTATTAAAATAGTTATATTTTGAAAATTCTAATTTTTCATAATACTCGTTGATGTTAAAAATGAGTGCATATCAAGCTTTTGTTTGCAAGAATCAAAGAGGCACGAACCGAGGACGCTTCAGTGGAGCATGGCCACAGGCCTGACCTCCATCACTTCCAGCTTGAATGCCCGGCCAACACAAGGGAGGGGGGTGAGCAGGTACCAGAATGTTTTATGTTAATTGCTGTTTTGTTTTAAAATTGGAACTCTGTGGCGATGGCAGCTACTGTGGTCGCCCGCTTTCAATTGACCGATGTTAAGCCTGGGGAAAGGAGGGGTTGTTTGGTAAATCGATGGATCGATCTGTGCGCGCTCTATTGATTGTATTATAAACCTCTTTTGTTGAGTCTAGCATTGTTCGCCGATTAGACTTTAATCTGGCTGGTTTGGCGTCCCTGCGAGGGGGAAGGGCTTGTATGACACTCAGATGAAACTGGAAAGATAAATAATTTGAATGAACTGTACTAATTCGTTAGCAGGGTACTGTGTCTTGCTATTTCCACCTGCGTAACACCTTCCAAACTTATTCTGAGGAGATTGACAAACAGAATTTTCTGTAGTAATTTCACGAGAGGTCTGAGATTTATCTGGGAAATCTCAGACCTCGAGTGACATTTGTTAAGACTATTTCGTGAATAAAATAAAAATGTAAATAATATATACCTAAAATTCGATCACAAAATGTTAATAATTGTATATTAACGAATACTTAACTTATTCAGACATTATGAAGTTGAAGTACTCGTAGATGAATATCGATTACTGCAATAAAGAAATTCGATGTTATTATTCAGTAATGCCAATTGCGAAAAGCGAAATACAGGTTTAACAATGTTAATTACATGTACTGCACTTTTCTCTTATTACTATAATAACATAAATACATTTTCATTATCTGCTGAAATCATAATTTAATTTAACAGTAACAGTGGGGACAGCTATATACCAATGCTTATGTATTCACAGCGAGACATGTTGCTACAAAGTGAAGTCATCTCTGTATAGATAGGCCTAATTAAAACACGAATTTTATTACGCCATACGGAAGACAGCTTGATCAAAGACCTTATTATTACTATGCAAGGTCTTTGGGTTTGATATGCGATGATGTTACATAAATTTGAACATCTCACTTTCTATTAATTGTTTAATTTCATTCACAAAATACACATTTTATAGGCTAAAGTTATAGGTTAAGTTACATGTGGTAGCAGAACCAATGTCAGCTGTGCCTTATTTCGACGGTTACTCGTGCTACAGGAAAGCATTTTTTATAGCTCGACAAACGCATTCTCTCTGTAGTGTGTAACGGAACTAAAGCTGCATCTACACAGTTCAATATTGGTTGGGTTTTCTCCCCACCGAAAAGGCAAACACGAAGTTCAATATTCCAAAATTGTAAAAATTGTAGAAAATCGTAAAACTATAAAAATTTGTATGTAATTGTAATATTGTAAAATGTTGACATGTTCCACATCTTAAAATCTAAGGGAAGAATATTGAAAGAATCAAGAATATTGAAAGAATCAAGTTTAAAAGGTACGTTCAATTAAGATGCATGAACATTTTGTATCTACATGTGCGCCGTTTTGAATGGCGTCTTCACTGCGTAAATATATTAATTAATATTAAATATCAATCTTGCATTCTTTGCTTTGAAGTTGAAAGAAAAGTTTAACCGTGTAGTTGCATCTTAATGTATTCATGATCATCAATTTACAGGGAAACAGTTGGCGACAACGACTAAACAAAAGAACGACGACGCAATAAATTGATAGCGATAAATCTGGCTGCAAAAATTATCGCAAAGTGTGACTGTGATTGGTTGGCATTCAAAATTTCATTACACTTCATTGGTAGAAAATAGAATGACGTCATATAAACGAAATAGTCAAGAAAAATTTTACTTATCATCGGTTCATTGCAGCCCTCACATAAACCTGTCATCGGTCCCTATCCTGAGCAACATTAATCCAGTCTCTATCATCATATCCCACCTCCCTCCAAACCGTTTTAATATTACCTTCCCATGTTGAATTTCCGTACAGTACTTTTAACACTAGATATAAATAATTGATTAAATGGCGATCTTACTCGTGTTAATTATGTAAGCATATGTGGCTTACAGCTGTTTCGGTGCTACTTGACACCATCCTCAGAGCCTACTAGATCTCGGCGCTATCTCAACTTTTGGGTTGTATGTGTAGGATTTCCATGTCTGTATTTATGTTACTGTATGTGTGGTTTTTTTATTTTATTGGGTTATTTTATGACGCTGTATCAACATCTAG